>ML663567.1:19307852-19323868 GCA_007570785.1 Antilocapra americana | reverse complement strand
CACACACACACACACACACACACACACACACACACACACACACACACTTCATCTCCCCGTATTCTGCTACTATAGTTGCAACTGTTATTCAGACTGTCATAAATACAACATATTATTCACAGCTGAGCCATGCATGGACCATCCATTTCTTTTCTGATACCACTTGCTCTTTTCCAAAAGTTAATGCTTATCTTGTTGTTTTTGTTTTTTTAATCATCCTAGGTTTCTCTTGCTGCCAGCCTGGGTTTTGACTTTCTCCATCTGAATAAATCTATGGTCCATCTGTTTTCTAGATTCTAAAATTTTCTGCTATCCTACCCTTTCCTGTTCTCTGTCCATAAAGCTTTATGTAATTATATCCTTTTACCATCTTCTGAGTGGTATTTCAGAAGTAAGCAAGTTGGGGCCTGTCAACCGCCATGTTAAGCCAAAGCTCCTCCCAGTGTCAGTAACTCACTGGGCCAGGCAGATGCCTGCAAGAGTGGGGGGTTCAGACCAGGTGGGCTTTGTGGTCCATAGCAAATCAGGTATCTTAATGCATCTTCTAGATCAATGAGCCTCATCCTCCAGGCCCTGTTACTCCTGATGTGCTCAGATCCTGTTCCTCTTGTAATTGGAGGAGATGTTTGTTTCCTTAAAATACAGTTAATTCAATGGATGTGAGAAGGCCCCTGGCCTTGCACCTACCTTCACGGCACTGAAGCAGAACACGTGTAGCACGGCCGCAGCGGACGCACTCCGGGCCACGCTGTAAACAGCAGACAGCATCCCCGAGACGGCTGGAACACAAACAAGCAGGGTTCCCTTCTCGATCAGCAGGTCTCACGGCCAATACATGTGGTAAGAAAGTGGAGTTTGCAACTTTCAAAACAAAATGCCTGCCAAAGGGGCAGGGAATCGATCCACAGGGCAGCCAAAAAGCACAAGAAAGACACCAACCTTTAACTAAAAACTCGGAAAGACCACAGTTAGAAAGAACTTTTGATAACTTTTAGAAGACTGTGTGAACCAGTCATTGTGGAGGTGGGGAAACCTTGTTGCTTATAGTTGGAAGCTCCTGGCCCAGGAAAGATCAGGGATGTGATTTCAATAGAAGAAAGCAGAGAGAGAGAGACAAATATGGAGATGGAAATTAGACACAGACAGGGACAGATAAATAGACAGATAGATGAGGGATGAATAAATAGGTGAGAGACAGATGAAAGACAGATAACAGACAGATGAATAAATAAATAGATGTATAGATAGATGGGTGGATGAAAGATAGCTAGATAGATGGATATCAATAGATGAACAGATGACAGATGAATAGACAGATGAGAGATTGACGATAGATGGAAACATACATAGATATATAGAGATGGATGAATAGATAGCTAGACAGATTAATAGATGGATAAATGAATGGATAAACAGAACAAGCCAGCACTCCTGTGTGTGTAGGTATGTGTGTAGGTGTGTACATACGTGTGCATGTATACAAGGAGGAGGTAGCTGTAACAGATCACCCGCTATGCTCTAATGCTTTATGTACATGACTTCACGAAATCCTCACAGCAACCCCATGAGATCAGTGTGTTAGTTTCCATTTAGAGAAGAGTAAGCTTTAAAGGTAAGAAATCTGGGTAATGTCTCCAGTAAGCATTAGATGAAGCTTTACTTAGTTTCTTAGTCAGAAACTAAGGAACACACCAAATGAAAGGGCCTAGGTCACCTGTCTGTACAGGCCTGCACACAACACACACTCACAATGTCACACCCACATGCTCCCAGACTAACTCATTCAGGCACTTGCTCAAATACACATGCTCACGTGCTAACTTCCAGTCACTCACGTTCACACACATTCACACAAAGAAGCTTTTCCAACAAAGAATTAGAGGGTCCCTAAACCAAATCCAAGCTTCCCTGGTGGCCCAGATGGTAAAGAATCTGCCTGTAATGCAAAAGACCTGGGTTCAATCCCTGGGTCCAGAAGATCCCCTGGAGAAGGAAATGGTAACCCACTCCAATATTCTCGCCTGGAGAACACCACGGACAGAGGAGCCTAGTGGGCCACATTCCATGGGGTCACAAGGAGTTGGACACAACTGAGCAACTAACAGCTTCAGTTTTAAACCAAATCCAAAGCTCACAGAATTTTACGCTTCCCTGTTTTCTGCTTGTGTCAAGCCAGATGGGCCACTTTCAATTTAGCCAGGGCCCACAATCAACCTAACCAGCCCAAACTGAAGTCCTTTAAGGCTGAAGACAAAGAAAACCTAACTGTCCAGGTTTCATTCCATGCCTGAGGCTATCTAGCCCTTATCTGAACTTGAGACTTTTTTTACAGAAAGAACAGAATGCAAAAGACTTACCAGAACCTCCAAAAAACAGCATGTCAATTTGCTCCAAAAGATATATGCAGAATGTGTTGATCTGCGGGAAGAGTCCAAGGAGGGAGATTGCGGGGAAGCAATAGAGAAATACTGAAAGCAAACAGACAAAACTGACAGTGAGCATGCAGGAACAGTGGCCCAGGTTCCACTGCAATCCCACCTCCCTCCCACCTTTCAGCCCAGCCCACCCTGCCCAGGTCCTGGAGACACTATGACCTCTTCTACCCTAGCCACTGAAGGAGGCTGAGGCTGAACCGGACACAGGCCTTGGAAGCAACAGGAGGGAGGGGCTGCTGAAGGAGAGGCCAGCAGGCTGGCCCAGGACCGAGCGGACACCTGGGATGGTAGGTAGAGAGTAGGCTGGCCTTTAGTTTGCAAGGACAGACTTGAACTTGGGGGAGATGAGACGGGAGAAAGAGGACTGGGAAAATGACAGGAGTGTGCAAAACCCAAGGCCAGTCAGTAAGTAGGGAGTTTATTCCTGCAAGGCTGCTGGCTTTGTCACTTCAAGGGCTTGAGCTGTTGAGTCTCCTCTGTTCTCACTGCAAACTTGGAGCTCAGTCAGAACCCAGAGAGGAGCAAGGGAAGGTGCAAGTGAACCAAGAAACCATCCCCGTGATGCTGTGAGATCGAAGGACCCGCTTCTCAGACGCAGCAGGTCACCTGGCAGGTGAAGGGCGCCCTGCCCGAGAAGAGGAAGACCGCTGGCCCCCAGACCGTCACAGTGCAGTTGGATGAAATACACACGCTACGGGCTTCCCTGGAGGCTCAGACGGGAAAGAATCTGCCCACAGTGTGGGAGACCAGGGTTTGATCCCTTGGTCAGGAAGACTCCCTGGAGAAGGAAATGGTAATGCACTCCAGTATTCTTGCCTGGTGAATCCCATGGACAGAGGAGCCTAGTGGGCTACAGTTCATGGGGTTGCAGAGTCAGAAATGACTGAGCGACTAACAACTTCTAGCATTATAGTTCAAAATCTCACAGATATCATCTGTTCGGGGAAATAACATATAGGCAAGCTGCATTTTCCAGCAATTTACCCATCATTCTCTTTCTCAATTCAATTTCAGTTAGGTTTCATTGAAACACAGAAACTCCCACTAGTGGTGGTAGAGTACATCTGTCTACCTTTCTGTCTCAGTTTATTGGGTGGAAAGTCAATGGAGTTTAATATTGGTAAACATTAATAAAACTAGGGAAATTTGATTTGAAATCTAAGACACCTAAACATGGAAATAAGTCCAAACCACAGTGAACAGTGCATGCAGGAAGGATGGGGACCATGTTTCAGCTATTTCTGAAGAACTGGAAATGCAAACTTTCCACAGTGAAATCGTAGGGATGAGAGTATTTGTGTGTCCCATTATCTGGAAAACAGTTAACTCCACCACAATAAGATGGGATAAATCCCACTACAACAATATCAAAAAACCGTTCTAACGTTGTGTGGAGATAAAGTTTTATGCAGTAAGCATGGCTATGACAAATGAGCCTTTGCTTGGGACTGGAGCCATATTTTGACATTTATGGTGATTTTGTTGTAATGTTTTCTGTCACAAGATTTTAACTATATTGTGAAAATCTAGAGATCTGTGAGTAACATGCTTCTCAATCAAAGTTGGCAATAACAAGGGGTGGCGGTAGGGATGGATTTGGAGTTTGGGGTTAGCAGATGCAAACTATTACATATAGGATGGATAATGGCCAAAAAAGAGTCATACAGTTAAAGCTATGGTTTTTACAGTCGTCATGCAAGGATGTGAGCGTTGGACCATAAAGAAGGCTGAGTACCAAAGAATTGATGCCTTTGAACTGTGGTGCTGGAGAAGACTCTTGAGAGTACCCCTTGGACAGGAAGGGGATCAAACCAGTCAATCCTAAAGGAAATCAACCCTGAATATTCACTGGAAGGACTGATGCTGAAGCTGAAGCTTCAATACTCTAGCCACCTTAAGTGAAAGGCCGACTCACTGGGAAAGATTCTGATACTGGGAAAGAAGACTGAGGGCAGAAGGAGAAGGGGACAACAGAGGATGAGATGGTTGGATGGCATGACTGACTCAATGGACATGAGTCTGAGCGAACTCCAGGAGATAGTGAAGGACAGGAAGCCTGGCCTGCTGCAATCCATGGGGGTCACAAAGAGTCAGACATGACTTAGTGACTAAACAACAACAAAACAACCAGGTCCTACTGTATAGCAAAAGGAACTATATTCAATATTCTGTGATAAAAAGGTATCCAGCACTGCAGATGGATTCTTAATCATCTGAGCCACCAGGGAAGCCCTATACATACATACATACATACAAACATATATATATCTGAATCACTCTCCAGTACAGTAGAAATTAACACAACATTATAAATCAACTATACTTCAATAAAATTTCAGTAAAACAAAAACAAAGTTGGCAATAAGACACAAATAGATATCCGCTAGTCATAACCACATAAGACAATTTCTTTTCTCAGTTTTTATATGAAAGGAAAGATAAAAGAAATAAAGAGAGAGTTAAAGAAGGACATATAGTTTTGAGCATCAAAATTTTAACTTATGTAATTTCAAGAAAACTGACTAGTTTTTCTTAACTTTGGGATTCAAAAACCAGCAGTGAAGATTAGATGGTTCATTGCATTTTTCATGACCAAGACAGGAGCAGAGGGAAGGGGCAACGAGATATCATTAATTCAAAATCCATACCGAGAATGAAGAACTACAGGGAAAAAATTGGGGGCTGTGAAATAATACAATAATGGTAGCCAAATACTGGAAGCTGCACAGTGAGACATGGGTAAATAAGTATTTTCTACAGGAAATACATTAAGCTGGGACCTCCCTGGTGGCCCAGTGGCTGAGACTCCATGTTCCCGGTGCAGGGGGCTGGGGGTCCATCTCTGGTCAAAGAACTTGATCTCACATGCTGCAAGCAAGAGTTTGCATGCCACAACTAAGACCCAGCATAGGCAATTAAATACATAATAAATAGAATAAATCTTAACAAAAGAAATCTATTAGGCAATAACACCCAAACTAATAAAGTGGAAAGAAGTGGAACACAATGAAGGATGGCAGGTGGAAAATAAAATGGTACAAGACACCAGAAGTTCTAACTGAAGATGCTCTGGCCACACCTACAGAGGAGCAGAAGGACACAGCAGAGGAAGGACAGCAAACGATGGGGAGCCCAGGATTTAGGTCATCCCCAGGCAGAAGCAGAGGAGGAAGCCTCTAGTCAGAATGGAACAGGTGAATGAAAGCGCAGCCCAAACCTCGTAACATTAACAGGACGACTGGAAAATTCCACCTGAAGTTGCTGAAATGAATTTATCGTTTTTTCCCAAAAGTGAAAAATAAACAAATCCCTGTGTTTGTTGGCAATTTTCCCTGTGAACAAAGAGTTTTTTCTTAGTGTACTGCTGGGAGGGTCTGTAATTTTCTCTCACATCCTGCCTGCTCCTCATGTTCCCTAACAATTAACATAAATGCGGAAACTTCTGGTACAGTTCCATTTATTTTCAAGCACAGGGTATAAATAAAAATATTGGAATTTGCTCCTTTCTTATATGAAATGTGAATAATAATATTAATTACTATATTTGCAGGTTGGGGTGGGGGGAGGTGGGCAGAATCAAAATAACATGGAAATAAAGCCAAGGAAAAGACCCTGATGCTGGGAAAGACTGAGGGCAGGAGGAGAAGCAGGTGACAGAGGAAGAGATGGCTGGATGGCATCACCGACTCAATGGACATGAGTTTGAACAAACTCCGGGAGATAGTGAAGGACAGAAAAGCCTGGCGGGTTGTATTCCATGGGGTCACGAAGAGCTGGACACAGCCGAGCAACTGAACAACAACATGAACTTGGTGTGCCTGCAAACGCTGTGTGTCTCCTACGTGTCTTATCTGTGTTTTAGCAGGTGGTCCTGACACGGATCACTGGGGCCAAGAGACAAGTCTTTACACAAGACATGGAAATGTGCATCTCCGTGTGCAGGTGAGCGTGGACCCACCTCAGTCACTGGTTACAAAACCCCCATTATCTCCAAGGGTTACATCACTGAAGCTGCTTTAGTAGCAGGGGATGGTCCTAAAGACTAAAATAAAATGACACACTCTCACACCTGAAAGAGACCCACTCAGCACGTGGAACCCTTCTGTAAGTGATGCTGTCTCGCCTTGCCCGAGTTCTTCCCACGTTGGGGAACTACTTGCTTCTCTAGGCAACCCATGGCCCTACTGGACAGCACTACACCAAACCACGTCACCAGTCCTGCAGTGAGCTGTAATCCCCCTACTAGACAGTGGAACTCGTCATCACAGCTACTCCAACAGAAAGTAAACTCTCTCCCATTCCAATCTGGCAGCCTTTTAACCACCTGCAGTCGCCATTGGTGCCCCCAGGACCCAAGCATTTCCTCTCTAGCTGGACATCCCCATTCCCTTGCCCCATGGGAAGACCCCGTGTAGTCCATGTGGCCACACTTCTCGGAGCACACTCTGGCAACGTTACCGCTCTTCTTAAAATACAGTACTAGGGACTGCAGACCTCTTGGCTTTCTCATCCAAAAGATGATTACAAAGCCAGTCGCACTCATAGGCTTTTGTTGAAGTTAACCAAATGCAAAGTAATAAACATTTCAGCCCAGAGGTCAGCAAAGGAAATGAGCACTAGAAAGGTCTTTCACCTTACTCGTGGAGGAAAAAAGAAAAGACTTTCTCCTTATAATGAAAGACAAGTGATATTCTGAATGTATATGAAAGATCATAAAAGTGAAATAAAGTATCTAAGAATATCACCCTGAGCACTTCTATTTCCTGAATTCACCCCTCAGCCTACAAAAACTAGTCCCACCACTGACTTTGTCTTTCTTCTTGTGTCAATTTTATTCTTCAGGTTCCTTATCTCTTGGAAGGTTCCTTAACTCTCCACTGTCTAGTAGGTGGATTACAGCTCACTGCAAGGCTGGTGAAGTGGTCTGGTGTAGAGCTGTTCCTCATCACTGCACTTTCTCCTTCTATTGTTCTGTCATCTGATGTTCTCTTCTCATGTTATGTGTGGCAAAGAGCTTCTCCCACCTCCCCACCTGCCCAACGGCCACCAAACTCATCTCCTACCCCTGGCTCACTTTCAACCCCTTCTTCCCTGGGAGGCAGAATAAAGCAGCAGACATTACATCTTCCTCTCTTCCTGCTCCTCTTCCTCTGCCGCCTCTCTACATTCTTGTAGGTTGGTGGTCCGAGCAGAAACCAAGAGCAGCAGAGGCAAATAGAGATATTACCCAGACAACTCCAGGCACTACTTCACACACTCCAGCATCAGTCAGAAGAGGACCACTTCCTCAGCATGACGAGCACACGAGCATCTTCAGGCCCACGATGGTGAACGTCTCGCGTACTCAGTTCCTATTTTTCTCATGTCCTTTCTCTTAGATGCTCCTTGTTGAATGGGCTAAATTGTGCGCCTCCAAAAGATGTCAGAGTCCTCACCCCCAAGGATCTGTGAGTGGGACTTTATTTGGAGATGGGGTTCTTTGCAGATTACCACATTATGATGAGATCATTAGAATGGGCTTTAATCTAAAATGACTGAAATCCTTATAAGGAAATTCGGATACAAAGATAGACACAAAAAGGGATGATGAATAATGTCGAGAGATACAGGGAGAAGAGGGCCATGGACAGGCCAACGAGGGAGCCTGGAGAAGACCTTCCCCTTGTGCTTTCAGAGCTGTTAGACCTCCGGCCTCCAGGACTAGCAGACACACACTTCTGTTGTTTCGAGCCACCCATTTGTGGTACTTTGTCAGGACATTAAAACTCTCCTTTTCCTTCCTAACAACCCTTTGCTTTCCCTGCAGTTTTTTCCTTCTCTCTTGCTAACTCTGGACCTAACACTGTCAGCAGCACTCAGATCCCCTGGTAGCTGAGGGACAGAAGGTGATGAGACGGTGACAGAGAATCAATGACTCTGAACTTCTTTTCCCTCATAAAGTGGGAAACTTTGTATAAGCCTCTCTTTCTGTCTAAGTTCGGCCCACAGTCTTCTCCTGTTTGGTACAAACTAGGGATGTCTACCACCTTCACTCCATGGGGGTTGCCACTGTTCTACGGTTCCACTTTCCCTGACCCTGGCAGTCATTAAGTCGGCATGCTGGATTATTTATCACTGTTCTCCTCACTGTTGACAAGCAGACAAATACGCATTAAGGGGGAGTGTTAATGAGAAAAAAAAGGCATCCCAGTGAAAACGATAAGAAATGCCATGTTCCCTACCCCATCCCCACGCCCTGATGAGACTGATCTGAAGATAAATGAAATGTGAATGCGCACAGCTAACAGCCAATCCTAGAACCCGGGTTCCTGCTAAAAGTAAATCTTACACTTTGACCAATTACATGAAGGTCTTACTTTTTGAGCTTTAACAACATTTAATTTTGCTTTCTGATGGTATGGTAAATCCATTATGCCTAGACATCTGCATTTATTCAATAGCATTGGCTTTTTCATAGTAGCAAATTAAAGAAAAATAGGAATAGGGGAGATCTATTCAGAAAAAAATGATTTCTAAATGGAATATATGCCATGCTTTTCTTCTTCTCAATCTCTTTATACCAACCATCTGCAAAAGGTACCTACAAAATTTCTACTTATTCTAAGGGCCGAGCTGAACAGTCCCAAAACGACTATAAACTCTTCCTGATTTATGAACAGGAAGTGTTCCAAGGTCCATCTGTACAGTAATTCCTTTGGTATTTAAAGCACACTCCATGCTCATCCCTCCACAAAGTGTCTCTTTAGCACCTGTATGTACGGGACACCATGCTTGGTGCTGGGGACTCCCTGGGGAATCTACGACCTAGTGACGGAGGTGGTCAAATATCACAAATGAAGCAGACGACTACAAAATGAGTTCGATATTACAGAAAGCAGGGGTTGTGAACGGATAGAAGATGGGACCCAGCTTAGGGTAATGAGTCATCAGTGCCTAGCATAGTATGTATCGCTATGTTGGGGCTGGGAGTGCAGTAGAGAAGGAATGCAAAGATTGGATGAGAAGACATGGGAACTGGAGCTTCAGGCCAGGCTGCAAAGCTTCATGACCTCTAAGACATGAAGCCTGCAAACACTCATCCTCACTGAGATTCCCAGGCAGGATGGCCACGAGGCACCCAAGACTGGGTGCGGAGCACACACAAGGAAAGGCAGCGTTAACGGCGCAGACGGGCGTTTCTCGGACACCTTCCAAACCCTTCTGTGCCCTCTACATCTCTAAAGCCCAAGTCCTCCATGCTCTTGACTGAAGACTCCAGAGTCCAGCACTGCTGCTTATAAAGAGAAGAGGACAGGAAAGCGCAGTCCTCGCACGTGTGCAGTGGCGGGGGGCATCCCTGCCTACCCGGGCTCTGACGCCTTCACCGAAGCTGCTCTCAGAAGGAAGAGGGGTGAGCTAATTCATGGGAAGGCAGAAGGGACTTAAAGTCCTTCTTATTGTGTGTGTGTGATAGAATTTCAAATAATATAAAAAAGTAAGGTGAAAAATACGAGAGTAGAAAAAAAACAGTAGAAGTAAAGATTCTTGGACTAAAGGACAGTGTGTGTATGTAGGCTCAGCTGTTCAGTCATGTCCAACTCTTTGGGACCTCACAGACTGTAGCATGCCAGACTCCTCTGTTCATGGAATTTCCCAGGTAAGAATTTTGGAGTGGGTTGCCATCTTCTCCTCCAGGGGATCTTCCCAATTCAGGTACTGAATCTGAGTCTTCTGAATCATGGGCAGGTTCTTTACCACTGAACTACCTGGGAAGTGACCAAGAGGACACTGACCAGGGTTTTAATCATGGGATCAGTCCCTATGTTTCTCCCAACTTGTTTCTGGTTCCTGTTAGAACTCAGAGAGTCTCTGAAACATGGTCCCAACACTCAGCTCCTCACTTGATATAGTAGGAATTGAGGTGCAGACAAAGGGGGGTTCAGGGAGTGGGCTGAGTGTGAGCAGAGTGAACAGTCTGCTACCAAAACAGTAGGAAGAGGGATGCGAGATGGCAGCTGGGAAAGTAAGCCGGAGGGTGGAATGTCTACTCCAGTTTTCACCTATAAGAAGCACAAAGAGACGTCATATCTGGGGGTCCTCCTGAGTCCCATTGGAGAGACTCACAGAGTTGTCATAGGATCAGAGAATGATGACATAGGACCTATGGCTTTGACAATCTCCACGAGCAAAACTTCTAGCTGGCAAGTAACAGATCCAGGAAGCGGAGCCTCTGGTAGCTGCCCTTTGTCAACTCATCTGGTCAGTGGGATCAGATAATCACAAATGAGCAGGTGTGTAATCCTCTGGGTGTCATCACAGGAATTCTCAGAGCATTGGCAGTCAAGTCTTCAGAGCTGCAAGTCCACAATGGGGCAGCCTCTTTGCATAATAAAGATAATAATAGCTAATGACTGGTCCCAGACACTCTTCTATATGTTGAAACATACTAACACATCTAAAGCTTGCAACAACCTCTGAGGTGTGTACTATTTTTATCCTCAAACTACAGTTGAATTTTGCTCAAGGTCACACAAGTAGGAAAGAAGCAGAGCTGGAATTCAAATAGCCAGCCCTCTGTCTCCAGAGCTGGGGCTCTACACCATTACAACATGACGGTCAGCTGTGTGAGTAGAGCATTTTTACATCAAACTTGGACCTTCAGGCAAGTAAAGTGCACCAGTGAAACGCTGGGTGACTAGCATATCCAGGACTCCATGTGGACTGAGAAGCATGTCCACTCACGCATTTCCAGAGCGTCTGTGCCATGTGGGTGAGTCTGTGCCCACCATCTTGAGGGCAAAAGTCACCCCCATCCTGGGGAGCCCCACTGATGCCCCACACCAGGAACCCTAGCCACCTGTCTTCAGATGTTAAGTGCTGCAGCTCCCTAGTCATAAGCATCAACATCCTCTAGAATAACGTCTCCAACCCCCAGGTCATGGGCTAATGCTGATGAGGAACTGGACCACACAGCAGGAGGTGAGTGGCGGGTGAGAAACAGCCACTCCCCATCACTCACATTACCATCTGACCTCTGCCTCCTGCCAGATCAGTGGCCACATTAGATATTCATAGGAGCACAAACCCTACTGCCCTTGAATCATCCCCAAACGATCCCCCGCCCTGACCCCGCAACCCCTGGTCAGTGGAAAAACTGTCTTCCATGAAATGAGTCCCTGGTTTCAAAATGGTTGGGGACCTCTGCTTTAGAATAAGTCCATTGTTGGATGCTTTGGGTTCTGGCTCCCAGAGAGTCTACTGAAAGCACGCAGACCAAAAGGAACATACATGTACATCTCTTGATCCAATAAGCAAGTAAGAAAGTTTCTCCAATGAGGGATTCAGAAAATCAAGAGGAGAAATGCCCTCCCGTCTCTGTGACCTTTCCCACAATCCCCCCAAATGAACTCACCTATTAAGAGGTCCCTAGCCCACTGGAGGGACCCTGGAGAGAAGAGCTTCAGACCATACACAATGTAAGTGGGAGGGCGCCTGGCTTTGGCCCCTGTATCAAGAAGCAAAATAAGGCCACACAGCATACAAAAATAGATTGGTCTGCTGTATGTTATGATTTGGTTGTGTCCCTAGAAAACAAACATAATTTCTGAATGGTACCTTTAATTTTGATTCAATGACAGAAACCTCACACTCAATCATTTATACCACATTATACAAATTGTACCATATAACACATTCTCCCCATCCCCCACTATAATTCAGACACACAAAACACCAAGGAAAAAAAACAAAACCCTGATGCTTACTCTGTTTAAGAAGAATGAGAATACAAAAAAAAAAAGTTATCATTCTCAGATTCAACAAGATTTACCTGAAAATTTAATTACCAGCCTTGGATGAAACCTAGATCTAATTCAATGCTTCCCCCACAGCAAAACTTCTATTTGTGTTGTTAATTTTAAGTGCAAAACTAATTTAAACCACTGTTTGCTCTACATGGTCTAATTTGAGCTCCATTATTAACAAGAAATAGAATTATAACTTGGCTTCAATTTCCTTATGTCTTAGAAAGCAAGGCAATTCAGGTGCAAAGTTTATATCTGCAGAGACTGCATAAAATGCCTTAGTACAGTAGAATAATCCAATTTTTAAACATTTGCTATTTATATGCATTTTCCTCTGAGGAAGACTGAAAACATAACAGATTTCATCTGAGCCCTCAAAATATTGTTACAAAGAGAGCAGACACATTTTTATTCTTCTCTTGGAATGGACAAAAAAAATTAGGGAAAAGGTGTAACATCAACTTTCCAAGGCAAAAGCTGATGAAGAATTCACATCTCACAAATCAATGCACAATTCCTAAGGTTCAAAAAGCCAACAAAAAAGAATTAGGGAGAGAATATTCTTTGCAATTCATGAACTACTTTGATAATAAAAAGTCAAGATGAAAGTGATATGAGTTCATATATGAATTTTTAAAGTCACTGCCTTAAACATATTATATTTAGAAATGCAATTTAAATTGCTCTGCTTCTATAATAGAAATAGTCCTATTCTGAGACCATCGTTTAATGGGAAAGAAAACAGCCTGTCCATGGGGGATGGCTATGTTTGGCCCTGAGTCTGGGCTTAGTCTTAAAGGAATATTTGCACTCTTATGAAATTTCCTTTTGAATCCAACTAGGTCATAGATTAATGGGAAAGGGAATACTTCTTCTGCATTTGAAAAAAAATTGAAACTAAAGCCTAAGTGAAATCTTAATGCATTTATCAAGTTAATAGCAAAATAAATTGCTTGGTATAGACAGCCACTTAGTATACAAATATACAAGCATATGAGATCCTTCCTCAAACTGATACCGTTTTAGAAATATAATTAAATACCTACTTCCCACTTGCCCTGATTCTTTTACTAAAAGGTTAAAACTTCTTCTGCCAGGAACTGAAAGTCTTTGGTTTCAAACAAATTTAAGATATCATCTTGGATTTACCACATCAAACTGGGAATGCTTTCTTTTTACCCGTAATTTATGACTCAAACTTTAAGCCTCCCTTTGAAAGAGACTTCCTTGAATGTCAGGCTACGTTTTGGGTCCCCAAACAATTCTAAGAGAATCACTAATACATGGCATGTAAGTCACTTTCATTTGCCTTGATTCCTAAGGACGTCCATTAAGAAAATTTCCCTGCTCCAGTTACTTCTTTCATATAGGATTCAATCAGAAAAACCTCCAAGGATTGATTTTTTTTTTAACATAAAAATTTCATTTGCTCTTCCAGGTGAAGTCTGATCACAGTCTTTTAAAACTTATCCAAGTGTTTCCCATTCAAGTGTTTTTAACTTTAAAATACCCTAGGGGGCACTGCTGATTTCTGCTGGGGGGTGGGGCACATCTTGGAGGCTGCTTCACAAAATCTGCTCTGTACATGCATTTAGCTTTCCCAGGAGCCCCACCTACGCATACAGTTCTCAGCTTGTGCTCTGGCTGCAGGGCAAGCAAAGGATAAGGTGAGAGAATCTATTCAAACCTGCAGGTCCCCATCTGGAGAGCAGTGGTGCCTGTGACTAAGAGACCAGATCATTCTAATTGTCCTCTTACCAAGAGGGTGGGCTGCTCAAATGCTGTTGATAGATAGGTAGATAATAGGAAGGTAAATAGATACATTCATGGATGAAAGGATAGATAGACAAATAGATTAAATAGACAGATACATAGATATGGATAGATAGACAGATAGATATAGAAAGAGAGGATTCAGTTCAGTTCAGTCGCTCAGTCCTGTTCGATGCTTTGCAACCCCATGGACTGCAGCTGCCAGGCTTCTCTGTCCATCACTAAACTCTCAGAGTTTACTCAAACTCATGTCCACTGAGTCAGTGATGGTATCCATCTCATCCTCTGTCATCCCCTTCTCCTCTCGCCTCAATCTTTCTCAGCATCAGGGTCTTTTCAAATGAGTCAGTTCTTTGCATCAGTTAGCCACAGTATTGGAGCTTCAGCTTCAGCATCAGTCCTTCCAATGAATATTCAGGACTGATGTCCTTTAGGATGGACTGGTTGGATCTCCCTGCAGTCCAAGGAACTCTCAAGAGTCTTCTCCAGCACCACAGTTCAAAAGCATCAATTATTCGGCACTCAGCTTTCTTTATAGTCCAACTCTCACATCCATGCATGACCACTGGAAAAACCACAGCTTTGACTAGATAGACCTTTGTCAGCAAAGTGATGTCTCTGTTTCTTAATATGCTGTCTAGGTTGGTCATAGCTTTTCTTCCATGGAGAAGCATCTTTTAATTTCAAGGCTGCAGTCACCATCTGCAATGATTTTGAAGCCCCTCCAAAAATAAAATCTGTCACTTTTTCCAAAGTTTCCTCATCTATTTGCCATGAAGTGATGGGGCCAGATGCCGTGATCCTAGTTTTCTGAATGTTGATCCTTTAAGCCAACTTTTTCACTCTCCTCTTTCACTTTCATCAAGAGGCTCTTTAGTTCTTCTTCACTTTCTGCCATAGGGTGGTGTCATCTGCGTATCTGAGGTTATTGATATTTTTCTGGCAATCTTGATTCCAGCTTGTGCTTTGCCCAGACCAGTATTTCTCATGATGTACTCTGCATATAAGTTAAATCAGCAGGGTGACAATATACAGCCTTGACGTACTCCTTTCCCTATTTGGAACCAGTCTGTTGTTCCATGCCCAGTTCTAACTGTTGCTTCCTGACCTGCATAAAGATTCTCAAGAGGCAGGTCAGTTGGTCTGGTATTCCTATCTCTTTCAGAGTTTTCCAGTTTGTGGTGATCCACACAGTCAAAGGCTTTGGCAGAGTCAATAAGCAGAAATAGACGTTTTTCTGGAACTCTCTTGCTTTTTCAGCAATCCAACAGATGTTGGCAATTTGATCTCTGGTTCCTCTGACTTTTCTAGATCCAGCTTGAACATCTGGGAGTTCATGGTTCACGTACTGTTTAAGCCTGGCTTGGAGAATTTTGAGCATCACTTTACTAGCGTGTGAGATGAGTGCAATTGTGTGGTAGTTTGAGCATTTTTGGCATTGCCTTTCTTTGGGATTGGAATTAAAACTGACCTTTTCCAGTCCTGTGGCCATTGCTGAGTTTTCCAAATTTGCTGGCATATTTAGTGCAGCACTTTCACAGCATCATCTTTCAGGAAGTGAAATAGCTCGACTGGAATTCCATCACCTCCACTAGCTCTGTTCGCAGTGATGCATCCTAAGGCCCACTTGACTTCACATTCCAGAGTGTCTGGCTCTAGGTGAGTGATCACAGCATTGTGATTATCTGGGTCATGAAGATCTTTTGTGTACAGTTCTTCTATGTATTCTTGCCGTCTCTTCTTAATATCTTCTGCTTCTGTTAGGTCCATACCATTTCAGTCCTTTATCAAGCCCATCTTGGCATGGAATGTTCCCTTGGTATCTCTAATTTTCTTGAAGAGATCTCTAGTCTTTCCCATTCTGTTGTTTTCCTCTATTACTTTGCACTGATCACTGAGGAAGGCTTTCTTATCTCTCCTTGCTATTCTTTGGAATTCTACCTTCAAATGGGTATATCTTTCCTTTTATCCTTTGTTTTTCGCTTCCCTTCTTTTCACAGCTATTTGTAAGGCCTCCTCAGACAGC